>JAURVB010014144.1:0-23553 GCA_033002965.1 Piper betle | reverse complement strand
TTACATCAATCGTAGATGATGTTAGTAATTAATATATAAGTTAATGGGAAAATTTTATTCATTGAACTAGCTTTTTGATTAAGAGAAGTCTGTAACACCTATTACAAATCTCTTTTAGAGTCATAAAGGGCCTAACAATAGTATTAAAGCCAAGTTGTGATCTTGAGACCTGATAATTTAAAGAGAGTTTGCCAGGTAATGATATAAGTTCTGTCGGATGAAAAGAAGATTTTTAAACGATGTTAGTTTCGAGGTCGCCCGATGTGTGAAGAGAAATTGTCGAGTTTATCATACATCTATAGTAGATGATATTATGACTAATATATATATTAATGATATAGTCTTATTACGACTAAAAAGCCTATATATATATATATATATATATCGGGTGAAAACCTTATTAAATTACATACGGTGAGATTGTGTTGGCGGGCAAATTTGTGATACAAGTTAGATTACTAAAACAGAGCCCCTCAATCATAGTACCGGCAAATTTGCGATTCAAGTAACATTACTAAAACAGAGCCCCTCAATCATAGTATCCATTTGTGTTTAATCTCGAACCTGCCAAAAGGAAGAATAAGAGACGAAGAGGAGTAGGGGCCTAGTTTCGAACTTACTTTTGATGATTTCTTGGCCTATTTATATAATATTTCATTATGAATTTTAAGATAATATAATTTGTGATTTGGAGGGTTTCCTTGTCAGATTGTCAGAAAATCAATGATTTATTAAATTAGGTTTGTCTATATATATCAAGTATATTTAAGAAAGCATAATATATATTCTTGTCATGACATCAACTGTAGTTCAAATGTCTTCAATCGATGAAATCTTCAAAAATGTTTTATTTGTTCCTGGACATACATCATATATCTCCAACAAGAAGCCAAAGAAGAATTATTTTTTTAAAAGGTCCAAATCAAGCACAATATTTGCCTTATGGCAGTAATAAACTATCAAGCAATCATATTATTTAAATAAAATTGCAACAATTGTGAATGAACTACCTCAAGTACTAAATAAGATCAAACAGATTTGTTAATTACCCACCTAGCTATAATAACTCTTAATATTTTGGAGTGGGTAGGTGAATTATTTGCAAGATATAGTGATTGTGAACTAACAGATTGCATGCAATGTCACTGTTGCTTCTTGAGAGACAAAAGAGACAGTTGTTCAGCAGATCAGAAGGGGATTCTGAGATTCATTGAGTTCAGCACTATATGCTAATGATATTGTGCTTTCTATCTTTTAATTTATTCTCTGTTAATGGTGCATTGCACTTGCCTATTACTTCACCATCCTACAGGTTTTTAAAATGTTCTTTCTTATCTTTTTTGATATCATCCTTTTCCTAGAGAATCTAGGCCCTTCTCCTATAGTTTTGATCACTAGACGGTCACTATATACCAATAAACATCTACCAAATGAAGACGAAGCCAATTTTTTAACTTCCGATATGCTTTAGTTGACTTACTCGTGATCATTTTTAGCATAACATAAACTTATAGGCATTGCCTAATGTTACTCTGATTGATTTTACATTCTCATAGCGTTACTAATTACAGACATTAGCATAATTTTAAAACTTGATTATGACTTCAGAAACTCCGGTCCCGAGTCTACTCTATTTTACAGTATTTTGAATCAAGTTGAGTGCCTTTTTTTAACAAGATAATGTGAATATTATCTTGAATTAGACGTATATATTAGACTTGAGCAAAAAATATTATAAATAAGCCCGAAACAACTTAAGTGAATCTCCGTTTAAAAACAATTCAAGAGAAGGCTTACTAAGTCCGTAAATAAAGCATAACTAAGTGGCTAAAATTAAGTGGGTCCTAATAAAACTAATATTTAACTTGTTATGTAATATTAAATCAAATATGATAAAGTAAAACAGAATATCGGACTTGTCATTCAAACTCCATATATAGATCTAGTGGTGAGTTACTCAACTCAAATACCAAAACAGATGCGAAATAAGCAACATGGTTATCAACAACGGGGAATGGGAAAGGAAGATAAGTTCGTAAGCTATATATAGACAACTAAGATAAATATGGAATAAATATATTTGTTTGATATTGAGAATGGTGAAGAGGTATGAAAATTAATTGTATATCAAGAATAAAAATTTGACACATTTAGAAAAAAAAGCATGAATTATAACACGGATGGAAAAAATCCACGTTGAGTAGCGAAATGGTCACATTGGGAGATAGAAGAGGTGCAAGACATAAATATACAGAAGGGTGTAACAAGGTTAAGCAAGATAAACAATTAAAGCCATGACCAACAGGTGCAAACCCATAGATAAGGCAAGGGCAATGATGTTTCTTCGTGATAAAATTGATAATCTTAATAATTTGATAGTAGTTACGTAAAGTTGAGTTAAACCTTTGTTGCATGTACTAAAAGTAAATAGCTTAAATTACTGAAATTATCAATAACCTCCCTAAAAAATATCATTGGCCAATAAATAAATTATGTACGCCCATTACATGTAGCAATGGTCTATACAACCACAAACCAACCCAACCCAAGTAAACTGATATAAAAAAGGGAAAATATCATAAAGAAACACATTTCAAAGTTTTCTTTTAAAAATAGCCAAATTTATAAAATTATATAAAAATAAATATTTTTAGAATTTTCTTATCAATCATAACCAAATTATATCATTTTTGAAATAATGAAAAAAATACCCATAAGATTTATTTTTATTAATACCAAAATATATAATAGATAAAACTTATAATTTTTTTACTAACTTTATATAAATAAAAAATAATTGATAAATATTAAATAGAATATAAAACTATATTATTGATCAGCTGAAAAAGCAAAAAATATTTTTTATTGAGCTTTGGCCAATTAAAAAGAAAATTAAATTTTAGGCTATCAAAAATAAAAAATAAAATAATATATATATATATATATATATATATCGTTAGATGTTAGAAATTTTAATTTGAAATTGACTCATTTTATAAAAAATAAAACTTTTGTTTATCCAATATATTTTTATTATGAATATTTTTTTTAAAAAAATCATTCATTATATAAAACACAATAAAATATGTTTGAGAAAATTTAAAATTAGATTAAAGGTATTTATGTCAGTAAAACAAATATTATGAGTAAATTTTTCTTAATATATATAAATTAGTTATATGTAAAATAAAAATTTAAGACATGGATATATTTAATATAGATTTAAAATTTTGGCAATTTGTAATAGATAATATTGAAAGTTGGTTATTTGTTATATTTTCCCTATAAAAAATACTAAATTGATGGTCAGGTTTTACCCATGGCAATTTTTTATATAAAAGATTTTTTTAAAAAACAAATTTAAATTTGAAAGTCTTGACAGGAAGCCTATAGAAAAAATTTATTAGGGTCCTCTCGCAGCAAAATCCCTTGTCAAATTTCTTTAAAAAATTCCGATACCAGCCTTTTGTCACAGCGAGCTTGTGTTAAAACATTTGTCACGGATTATTGTGACGATAATGTGCGACAAGCTGTGATACGGAATTCATAGACAACGTCCATGACATTTTTATCACGCCCTACGACGGTGACAAATTGACTGACAAAAAAAGCTTTTTTCACTAGCGTGTATTTTCAACTACTATGTGAGAAAATAGTGGATTTGACTATATTACTTAATAAAATTTTGAAATACGGGTGTTGTTGATAGAAAATTTTGATTCTTGGCTATTTCTAGAATGAGAATTTGAAACTCTTGCATTTATGATATTTTCTCAAATTTATTTTGACCTCTTATTAAAAGTAGTTATAATTATTCTAAACATAAAATTATATATTTATTATATACCAATTTTTATAAAATTTATTAAATATATACTAATTTTAGTAAGATTGATTATTCTTAATTTTTATTTTTTATTTACCCAACAACGGAGTCTAAAAAAAGATTAAGATTATATGGCTTGGTAACTTTTGAGAATTTCGGCTCTCCAAACCATGAATATATTAATATAATAAATCATAATAAGAGGGTGGAACAAGAGCCCCATGGGCTGGCTGTTCCACCCCACCAATTAACTTGTTCATATTTTATGAATGGTGAAATTTACAATAAGGTCAGGTCGCAGGTCGTTCAATAACATTATTTAAGGGATTTAGTTGATTCAATAAACAACTCCACATATGTAAAAATAAAAAGAGTTTTCACAAATCCAATTCAATGTTCGTAATTTAATGGAACAGGTCATGAAACGCACAATAAAAGGGATGAAACATATAATTCCCATCATACGTGTGCAGGTTTTGCAATTTCTTTTTGTTATATATGCTTCTACTTGCATGTTGTGGCAAAAATTAGAAACCACCAGTCCTTAGAGTTGTAGTTTTAGTGTTTTGGCTTTTTCATGAGGGGTCCCAAATAACTGATTAATGGTACAGTCTATCAATATCGAGGACCAAGGAACTTAAGTTGAAAATGAATAAGAACCCCGTCTAAATGGGGAAAGATTCATTCTTTTGAATTTTTTTAATATGATTTCAATGGTGACAATAGAGAATATAATGAAATGGAAAAATTAGTCATGTTAAATATAAATGAAATTTTATCTACATTCTTTCTAAGGTCGCATCCATCTACAAAGGCCCCACCAATCATTATTTCTAATATTTGGAGTAGTTTCTTTCTTTTGGGCACAGTCACCATATAAAGAGACATCAACCTTTCTGCATTCTTTGAAAATAAGATGAACTTGAAGATCAACAAGTTATCAAAGTAAAAATAACCAATAAAAGGAATAACAAAGATCACAACATGCTTTGAAAAAGAAAAAAACTTTGGAGAAAATAAAGATTACAACGGTTATGCTTCTCCATTTTCTATACCCCCTTACATTACATGATCTGCCTTTCTCCAATTCTTGAAATAACAAGGACTGTTTTTTTCTGGGCACTTTCTCCACAATGTTTCTTTCCAGCCCCCTCCTGATCCAGATGTCCAAATAAGCACCTCTCTCCAAATCAAACAGATTTGGACGCACCTTTGGTGGATCTGTTATATTTCATATGGCTTTTGACTAGCTGGCCAGCTGCTAGAGCCGACATCAGAGAGAGCTCCCCTGCCAAAACAGCTCCGGAAATTATAGTGGCCAATAGCCTGGAATTATCTCCAGGCGATTGGATGTTGGCCCCCTTCACTCCAAGCAGGTTCAAGCAAGCTGACTGAGAGGCAAGTTGTGTTCCACCACCAACAGTTCCCACCTGTAAACAAGAATTCAAAAATTAAACAAGTAGATCAATCATTTAATCCATGTGTAAACTTAATTTATAAATCTATTCATGTACAATGTTCAAGTTTTGCAATGAGCATCAATCTACTCTTACAACTCAATCACAAATCCCCACATAGTATTTGGTTTTTAACATCGAAGTACCTCGATGGAATTCATGGTGACAGAGATGTGAAGATCCTTTCCGTCATTGACAGCCTCCATCATAGTTTGGCAATTAGAGCTCTCAACATTTTGGGCCGGATCTTGGCCGGTGGCTATGAAGATAGCGGTCACAATGTTGCTAGCATGAGCATTGAAACCCCCTGCACCGGCCCCTGCAACGGCAGACCCAGCAAGGTTCTTGAGCATGTTGAGCTCCACAAGAGCAGAGACCGAGGTCTTGAGGACTTTGGCCACAACCTCCTCTTTGATGAGGGCCTCACACACCACAGACTTCCCTCTCCCCAAGATCGAATTCACCGCAGCCGGCTTCTTATCAGCACAAAAATTGCCTGTCTAACATCAAATCCTCAAAAACCCAACGTTTCTACATATTCATAGCACTGGAGTAAGAATGGTCACAGACCTGAGATGCTGATCACCTCCATATCCGGAAAATCAGTATGGAGGAAATCCAAAACATTCTGGACACCGTTTGTGACCATGTTCATCCCCATTGCATCCGCAGTGCTGCAGCAAAACCTCATATACAGATTCCTCCCCGCCAACATACAATAGATCCCTTGTAACCTCGCAAACCTGCTCGACCTGCCCTCCACACCAAAAACCGAAATCAATCAGAGACACTCATAAACAACCCAAACACAACAGACAAAGATCAAACGCCATAACCTTACATAATCATTAACATGCACATAAAGACAGACAAGCGAATCAATGAAAATACTGAGGGGTTTGGTTACCGCCTGATCACCCACCTGTTGAAGACGACGGCCAGAGCCTGGAAGTGGATGGGGTCCTCTACGAAGAGCTTGAGCTCGGCGGCCCGCCGGGCTGTGGCGAACCTCACCGCCGGGGCGCGGGTCATGCCGTCCCTCAACACAACGGCGGTGGCGCCGTCGGACATGGCAATGGCCTTGCAGCCGCGGTTGGTGCTGGCGACCAGGCACCCCTCCGTCGTGGCCATGGGCAGCCAGAACTCGTCGCCGCCTAGCAGCAGCGGCCCGGCGACGCCCACTGGGACCTGCACGTACCCCACCGGCATCTCGCAGCACTGCCCGAGGATCGACTCGTAGTCGAACCCGTCAATCGGAAGCCCGTCCAAGGACCGGCCCGTCGTCGCTTCCACCGCCAGCCGCCGGACCCCGGCCGCCCGCCGGCAATCGCCGAGGCGGGACTCCAAGGAGTAGGACTGGATGGCGCCGGAGACCACCCGGGCCACGATTTCCGCCGTCTCGCCGGTGAGCTTCGGCGGAGCGGGCTTGGGGGGTGGGAATTCGTCGGCGGCTGCGGCGGGGGAGAGGTGGGTGTGGGCGAAGTCGAAGCCGAAGTAGGCGAGGAGGTACACGGCGGAGAGAAGGAGGGAAACGACGGCGGCTAGCTCGGCCGGGGAGATGGAGTGGAGAGGGGTGAGGGTGCGGATCTTCTCGCGCCACCGGCCCATGAGGTAGTAGGCTGAGGAGAAGAACAGAGCGAAGAAGAGCCCGGTGGGGAAGTGGAGGAGGGCATCGTTCGCCGCCGCATCCGCCACCATTTTTCCCAGAGGAGTTCGGGTGACGACGAGGAATCTCCGGCGGGCCTCCATTGGCGAATCTCCGGCGAGTGAGTGGGAAGGTTTGGTGCATGGAACCCCGTCTCGTTGTTGCTATTTATAGGCCGCGGGGGTTGATCGGTACGGGTATCTGTCGTGTCCGAGACCCAGTTCGATTGTAAACCGATTATTATTATTATTATTATAAAAAAACATAATCATGAAGTTTATTGTGCCTTAAAAATTAATTTTGAAATTAATTTTATTTCTTTTGAGAAAAATGGATATTATTTAATATAAGCCAAAATTGTATTTAGACTTTTCGTGTGTATTTCCGTCTTTAACCTCATTCTCAGCTTTTTCTTTGTCCATTATAAAAGATTTATGTGAGCAGTCTAGTCAAAAGGATTAGAAAGATTATCCTTCACCACTATCTATAATATTTATGTCTACTTTGGCTTTGCGCATGATTCAGTCAATATTCAAATTAATAATGAAAATCAATCCCATCAATCTGATGCACGCCAAATTTAGGATAAAACGATAAATACTCATAATTTACTTATTTTTGTTGTCGATTTATACATTTTGAATTTGAATAAAGACCGTATATGTACAAGTAAAATAGTTTACATGCATCACAAAATATCATAACATGTATGTTTTGCGAATTATAACTAATAAAAAATTAACAATAATATTATTAATATATTAGTGACTGGTAACCATAAGGATAAATGGTAATGAATAAAAAAACAAAGCTCTGACTGAAAAAGGTTCGAGTCTGAGGCGCTAGCTGCCTAACTAACCTTTAACTCCTTTCCACGACCATAAAATAGGAGAAATCAGAAGATGCATTTACTGCAAAAATCAAGGGAAGAAAAACTTGTCCGTAAAGTGACAATTTGGCAGAGAGAAAACATGTCCTCGGGAAATGGCAAACACTCTTGAATAACGCAGTACCCTCCTCCAAATCCTTATCACGTTCCACATCCACTGACATGATATATATTCATCTCCATACACCCACACAACAAAACACCAGTATTTGGACTTCGTTATGTATACATGTCAGCGTTCATACCATGAGACAATAGTAAGAGGGTTAGTTAACAGCTCTCAAAAATAGAAAGAAAAATATTAATCTAAATTAAAATGTGGAACCTATAGTGCCTAAACTGATTAAACCACACCCAAATATTTGGAATCTGAAAAATGTAAAATATATTCCAGTATATACCTATCATGAAATCCTACGCAAACTATCAAACTGGTATGGGTAAAAACTCACGGCCAATTCTCGTATCATTAGCATGAATTGAGGGTAAAAATTCACGGCCAACTCTCGTATCATTAGCATGAATTGAGGGGTAAAAATTCACGGCCAACTCTCGTATCATTACCATGAATTGAGAGGTAAAAATTCACAAGGCAACTTTCACACATGTAATATTTTGATTACTGATATTGTTTATATATTTGTTAAGTAAAATTGATGAGGCTTAAATCTGGTTGGCTTCAATACATGGGATAGTGTGAGCCTTATTAAGACAAATTAACGTTTCATTAGCTTGGATGGTTGTTGTGTGTTATATTTAAATTATACCGATTATGATATGTGACTTTAATGTACGATTTACTTTGATATATGACTTAAACATTTCTAGTAAATAAAAGTAATGTAAATGAAATATAAGTTTTAAAATAATCAACCTTAATACTAAAAGCACGCAACTATATTTAATGTATTGTGTATAAAATATAATATTAAGCTAATTATTTCATATACAAATTAATTATGATTACATCTAAATGAGAGCATAAAATAATCATGGTTATATATTTTATGTAAACCCACTTATATATGTGCTCTCCAATGAAAAAAAATTCTCGTATTTTTTTAATCTCAATAAATAAGAAAAAGAGGTGAATTTTTTTTCACTTGTCAGAAAATACTTGGATAGGACCATTCGAAGGTAAATAAAAATAAATTGTAAAATTATTAATATTTTTGAATATATATATATATTAATTTTAGTAAGGTTGATCATTTATAATTTTCATATAATTTATATTTCTTTTGTATTAACCAAACACAATTATTTAGGTTCCGAGACATACATCCTGATAGTAATTTGGATGAATGTATCTAGATTTAGTTCTTATTTGTTGTGAACTTTAATGATCTTGATGCGTATGATTTACTCTCCCTATTTCTTGTTCATGTTACGATCCATACTTATTTTGTTAATTCTCATATTTACATGCATTCTTGTTGGTTCGGTGAGTTCGTCCATCTATTCAAATTCATACTTCGGATTAAATTGTGCATTGTTGCAAATTTTAAGTTGGTCTAACCCACGTCGTCTAGTGAATTTCTGACGTAAATCCGTCTCCTTCATGATTATTGTTTCTAAAATTAAGTTAGTTTTTTAATTTCTTGAATTTCAAAGTGTCCTTCAATTTTGGCGCCAAGAGTGAGGTTTTATCCATTCATCAGTTTTCGATTGTTGTTAGTCGCTTTGGGACATTCGAAATTGTCTTAGTGATCTAAGTTATAATATTTTGTCAATGGTGGTAAATCGAAATTTAGGGAGTTCCATGAACCATGTCAATGATCAAGAACTTTATTTTACATCAATAATCCATATAGAAGAGGGAAGAGCACCAATATTCATTCAATTCATTATGTTTTAATTTTCATTCAATTGAAAAAAAAGTCTTTAATTTAATACAACTGAGTACCTGATTTTCATTATTTATATTCCAACTTCCATCCAATTCCTACATTTCTTTTCTTTCTTATATACAGACATCAAGAGCTAACGAGAGCTACTACTTCTACTAACCATAAGACATTGACTTCAAGCCAACCGGGTCAAGATAGGTTTAATTCACAATCAGCCTCCCCATTGACAAGTATGTGACGTATTATTATTATATATTTAATTTTGAAGATTTTCTATGTTGGATAATTCTTCAAAATTTTAGGTGCATAGCATTTTTGTTTCTCACAATTGCTAAATCATGATCTCAAGGACGCAACTGGGCCGAGCAATTGAGTCCTGCATGTATTTGTTAATTAGCTTAGGGTTGTTAATTAAACGAGTCAACTCGTGAGCATTTAGTATTCGGCTTAAACAAAGTCGTGTTCGACTCTACTCGACTCGGTTGTAACTCGAACTCGACTCGGTTATAGCTAGAACTCGACTCGTAATTCAATTTGAAATCGACTCTTTAAAATAATATAATAATATAGTTTTTATATTATATATATATACAATATAATAATAAAGAAGTGTGATAGTCAAGATGGTAAGTATTGACTTCAAGGTTGTATGCTCAATCCACATTGATTACATTTTTTTTAAGTGAGGTATTTTGACTTTTAATCGAGTCAGTTTCGAGCTCGAGAAAATTAAACAGTTTAAGTATATTCGAGCTCGAGTTAAGCTCGAATACATAAAATATATTCAAGTTGAACTCGATCATGTATATTCAAAACTCGTTCGATCTAGAGTCGAGTTTCAAACTATTCGAGCGAGTTCGAACATAAGTTGACTTCGGCTCGCTCGCTCGATTAGCACCCCTAAATTAGCCCAAAGTTTTGTTTTAGGCATGATCATAATTTTAAATACTAGATCTCACTTCTCATTGGCCTTTCCTAGCTAGTATTACCACATACCTTATTCAAATTTGATGTAATTTGTTTCAAGCCTTCGTATATGTTATTTTATTTCATACCCAGTTTTTTATTATGAATTTTCCTAGAAATTCTTTTTTCATGAAAATTGAGGTTTTAATCGGTATTTCATTAAACGTTGACGACAAAAAAAATTTTCAATGTGATACAATATTTTATTTATAATTTTAACGTCCAGTTGAACTAATTCCACCTGGTATATAACTATAAATTTAGTATGATAACCAGATTAGTATTTAAAAATTTGGGTATAATAAACATTTCGGCGATAAGTTTGAGCTCCCTTACATATGCTTGTTGGTGTTCCATGTTCGGCGCCCGCTCGAGATGATACGTTTCCCATACTAGTTTGTTTTAATTCACAATTATATTTTATTCATGAGAATAAGACGTGTTCTCCTCTCAAATATAATTTGTTCATACATGCACGAACAATCGGCATTCAAAAAAAACCTAAAACTTTCCAAGTACGTAACTCCTAAGCCCAGCACCCATTCCTTTCTTCTTCGTGGGCTACATAAATTTCAGTTGAATAAAGCCATGTCCATGCGTTGAACATTCCCAGTCCCCACTCATGTGACAATGTATGTTTATGACCCATAGACGAGGAAAGCTTCTCAGAAGGCCACCAACTCGTCCAAATATACCGGCAACCTTTTATCCAAGGAGAGAATTTTCGAAGAGAATGGCAGTACATGAAAGGCTGGGAAAATTATACCCTCGAAACAATGTCGGGTGTGAAATTTAAACTCGAAATATGAAACTTCTGATGGCCTTCCGAAAACATTGAATGGAGACGAACTGATTAGCTGATTTTTATGATGCTCCTGCTTGTGGAATTTTATTTAGATTTTGGGAACGTGTGTCTTATTAATTTGGTATTTAGATTATTCAAAATCTTGTCATTTACCTGGTTATTTGTGCTGACATACTTGGACATGACAATTTATAGAACACGAGCATGCAGTACTACTATTCCAACGCTAGCTAATTACAAATTTACAGGCCGCAAACATCTCTACTTCAAATTATATATCTAGATGTCAGCTGGGTATTGCTCTATGTCATTTCGTATTCAATCCACTTAGTAGCACGCCGAGCCGACTTAAAATTAAACACTCTCAAATTGACATCTAATTATGAGCCCCTCCAGGCAAGTTGAGCTCAAAATTCAGGACAAATTCCAATACCTTATTCATTTTTTGAGCTCGGTTCGTCTGCTTAACGATGATGTTTTTTATAATTTTTAGAAATTTAGAGATAATTATAAAAATTACAGATTTATTATTTTTTACAAAAAAACTACTTCTAATCTCTATAATTTGTCAATAACATCTTATAAAATACCATTAGCTAGTTTGGCTGACTCACCAGTACCCTTCACTCTTTGTGACTGCTTTGAGCCATCTGGTTTTTCAACTTGAATGAATGGCAAACCCACATAAAGATCAGGGTGCATGGTTTTGTGACAGTACTATAGCTCAACTGTATAAATCATGCGGCATAATTTAGACAATTTATAGGGTAAAATTAAGGTGAATTATACCTCATATAATTTATATGAGCTGCACTTCTAATTTCATAGCTAATGCATCTAATGTTCTATATATAACTATAGAATTGTCCGATGCAATGTTGCGAACACCAATTAAACAAGGCAGATCACTATGCAGGCAGCTGGATGTGGGTGTGGCCTTATGCATGATATGTATTGAGAGCATATGAAGCTGGTCTTAGAAGTCGATATATATATATATATATGGAAAAATGGATGGAGTAGTGCACTATAGCCAAGTTGGTTTAACCATTAGATTAAATCTCAAGGAACCAGATTAATGATAATATTTATCTCTTGATTCTTCTGTACCTTATTTTCTACCTCTCCATGTTCCACAGCCTAGGTCTTCTCCCACCCCCAACTCCTTCTGCCATTGCAACTTTTGTGATTAGGCCTAAGCTTAGTAGGGAGTGATTGAAAATAAAAGGACAGTTCTTTGATTTTAATCCCCAGCTTACAGTGTTTGATGTGTTTTATTAGGAACCGTTGTGGGTTATTGGGTTGCATAAAGGCTGCATATTGGCACGATCCATGCCGTTCTTCGGCAAGCCCTATGTGACGTACGCCGCTGCACAGGCGAGAAGGTGATCAGAAGTCCCATTAAATGTTTGGATATACGGTTGATAAGATATAGCGATTAACCACGTACATGATGTGCAGGGTGTGATTGATTATGCAGCATCCTGATTTGGCTAGGAAAATTCAAATTTTATTGGTTATTAGAGAAATTATAAAATTATGTTAAGACACGAGTGCGAACCTCTTTTAAATACGACCTTTATGAGCACACGTCACTGACATTAATTATTTATCTAATGATAAAATTTAAAGAATTACGAATAGTTTCATCAATAATTATATAATTTGAACCGATCAGATAAAAATTTAACGATTATAATTGAAGATCACAAATAATAAATATTTTAAATTTTATCATATATATATATATATATATATATATATATATATATATAGGCAAAAATGTTGCTGTGCTGGAGTGCAATCTTGGCCGTTAGATTAGCATCCAACGGCCAAGATCCTAAAAAAAGGGCGGTGCCGCCGCGCAGCAGCGACGGCGGAGGGCAGGAAGGCTGCCCGGCCATGGCGACGGCCGGGGGGAGGGCGCGAGCGCGGCGGGGTGGCGGCGGAGGCCGAGGGGCGCGGCGCGGTGGCGGGCAGGGGCCGAGGGGCGCGGCGGGGTGGCGGCGGGGGCCGAGGGGCGGGGCAGGTGGCGGCGGGCGGCGCGGCGGGGTGGCGGGTGGCGGGCGGGGGACGAGGGCGTCGCGCGGCGAGGTGGCGGGCGGGGACAGGAGGGCGTCGCGCGGCGGGTGGCGGGCGAGGGACGAGGCGGTGGTGGTGTCGCCCGGCGGCGGCGGCGGCGGCCGGCAGGCAGGCCCGGGGGCGCAGTCCTCCGCCCGTCGCCCGGCGGATACGTCGCCTTCTCCGGCGGGCGGCGACGGGCGAGGCAGGGGTGGCGTCACGTCGGCCGGGGTGGCGGCGATGCGTCGGCCGGTGGCGGCGACGCGTTGGCGGTGGCGGCGGATGCGGCCGGCGGCGGCGCCGCCCATCGTTTTTTTATAGGGGCATGTTTCAGCCGTTGGATTTGATCCAACGGCTGAATCACTGCAGCTACAGCCATCTTGGCTGTGCTGCAGTACAGCAAAAGCCCCTTCATATATATATACACCTCAGATATATATGATTCATGTGTGAATGTAAGTTGTAAGGTTTGTAATCTGGTTGTACAGAAAAATGAACGGGTGCCCATTTCAGATTGGTTGATGCATAATCAAGACAGTACTGGGCAAGTCGCAACTAGCCTTATAATTACCATGTAGCTTTTTGATTTTCTCTCTTTCGATTCACTTTTATTTTTTCCTTCTAATCTAATGTTCAAGTATTTTACTTACTCAGTATTTGTATTGTATCCCTTCCCTCCCACGTTTGGTGTCCATACATATTACATGGCTGCTACAAAATATGTATAGATTTTGCCCTCCTCATCTTAGTAGTAATATAAAAACTCAGGATTTTGCTGAGTCGACTCTCCGATAGTGATGCAGAACATCTATAGTATTTAACATTTAGGAATTTTATTTATTTTTTATTTTTAAGGATCTATATGTAATTTTTAAAATTTATTTTAAGGGTACTTTAGGAATATTTTTAATAGAGTTTTATTATTTTCCTATAAATAAAATGCTAATATCGTTGTAGTTTGAAGAGACTTTTGAAAGATTATTAAATAGAAAAGGAAAAAATCTGGGGAAGGTAAATAATAAAACCTTAATAAAAACTATTCCTAAAACACTCTAGAAATCAAATTCAAAATTGCATATAAATCCTTAAAATAATAAAAATGGACAAAATTCTTAAATTATAAATATTACTGGATGCTCTCTATCAGAAAGAGACACCAAATTAATTAATGAATTGTGTAACTTAGTAGAAAACCCGATTAACTGGCGGACTTTGTATTTGGTAATTTTTGTTAAACTCGGACCTGAGCGACTTGCCGTGTTGGAGACCGATGAGATATAAAAACCGGCACTTGCAATTGTTGTTTACAAGCCTGGACCCTTTACTTTGCTGCATTTCAATAAAATTAAGTCAATTGATGGTATGTTTTATTTTTATCCACAATTCGTATAGACATATAGGCTAATTGAATGCTACGTAAAGCTTATAAACAAACCATTAAAGCCTGAGACGTCGAAATCTGACCCGGCCAGATCTAGCTAGGTCTGGTCCGACGACATGGGAGGTTTTTTTAAGAAAAATCGACTGATCTAGACTGTCTATGTTATGTAATTAGACAATCCACATTAAATTATGATGCAAGAAAATTTTTTCCCTCTACTGCTCAAGTAACCCTATCTCATTAGTATAAGGGTAATTATTTGAGCCATGGCATGGTAACTATTATGCACCCTTGCTAATCTAAGCCGTCTGTTTACAAAGACAAGCTTAAATTAGATTTAAACAAAGAAAATAAAACTTCTCCCAACCTTTCCTTGATTGTCGTTGGCAAATCCGGTTGCATTTGGCTAGATCCAGTTGCTTGCAGTGAATTTGGCCACCTGTTAAAATAAACTTTTTCATGGTGGCTGTCCAATAAGAACAAATTTCAATTTTTACAATATGTTAGTTTCTTTAATATCTCAAGTAGAGGTGTTTGTTAGGCGAATTAAGTCAAGTTTTGCTCGGCTCATTTGATTTAGAGATAGAATCAAGTTAAAAAGTATTCAAGTCGATTCGATTTTGAGCTAGCTTGATTCGTATTTATCGACGATGATTTTTCGTATAATTCATGCTAGAATTTAATTTATAATTAAAATATCTCAAATTTGACATAATTATACATGAATTTATTTAAATTTGATATTATATAATAATATTTTATAATTTGGTTATATTTATAGAAGGAAATTTAAGATAAATATGATAACAATTTGTATTTTTTATATAGAGTATCAAACTTCGAGTCAAATCGAGTGGTTCAGGTACATGCCTAAGCCCGACTCGTTTAATACTAAGTTCAGCTTTGAGAATTTAATTATCACTTGAACTAGATTTATGTTGTGTCATCTATTGACCCATTCATTGCTCTCTTAATATGGATTACTAGTTACTAAAAATAAAAAATAATCACGGCTAGGCCAATAACCATTCATTTTCTACAATTGCAAATTATAGATTAATCCCAACTTCAATTCTTTAAATGAAAGTGGAGATGACAAAGAAGTAAAAGAAGAATATTTTTTATCAATTATGCTTATATAAACCATGATTTTAAATTTCTTTTTAACTTTGAAGATTCCCAAGTTGATTTTATTTCATAGTTTTACAAGTTAAACTTTATGAATAATTCTATAATAACAGATTTTATGTTGACTCACGGAGTCAAGTAATAAAAATTATTAAAATATATTACTTTTATTTTAGACAACTAAATAAATATTTTAAAGTAATATGAATTATATATTTATTAATTTTAAGTATGAAAAGAGTAATAGATTCTACTCCGCGTGACATTGTCTACAATATAAACAAAATAAATTGTCTCCGGTAGCATAAGTTTAAAACTCTCTTTTGACTCCAAAAATTTCTCGAGTTTATTCCACTCTATAACTTTTCGAGTTAAATTACATGAATGACTCCCCATTTGCACATTTTATGATTGTCAAGTTTCTTTGAGTCCATTCCGAAGTCAAGTGATTTCAAAAACTATTATTTTCCTTTCAGTTTAGTTAAATCAATAATTTAAATTAACATAAATTATATATTTATAAATTTCAAAGTATCAAAGAGAGCATTATATCATAATTTGATATATTTTTCTACTTATTGATTTGAAAAATTGTTATAATTGACTCCTAATTTTCTTGGAGTCCACTTCCAATCGACTCAATCCATAGCCTATAGGGTCGTGTCTCCATCCCAAGTTTTTCAACTATGCTCGGTATTATGTAGGGAAATAAGTTCATATTCATTTGTGACAGAATGTATTCTCTATGATTAGCAAAAGTAATCACAAAAACGTCTTGATTATGGTATTAAGCTTCTGGCTTTTTGAGGGTCCATCATGCATTGACTATTTTTTTAATGATAAGTATTAGAATTCGCGAGGAAATAATGCGCTTATTGTCAACGATGCGCCGAAACACGTCTACTTCACCGGCCTGTGGTCGCTCAGAACTGCATGGGCACATTTACCACGACTATGGTCCTCATCTGCATGTCAACCTCTCAGACTTACATAAATAAGGCAGTTTGGCCAAACGAAAATCCTTGTCATGCCAGGAAGCTCAATCAAACACATGCATGTACATGTGATCCGACGTTCAAAAAAATTGCATGCATGTTCTTCTTCTAGGTACAACTATACGGTAAATTGCATTCTCTATATTTGGATCAATATGATGAGCAAGTGTGCATATCCGAGTGGCCCATAACGGAAGAACTCATATGACAATGCATTCCCATTTTCTTCAATGAGAGCCAAGCATTTTTAAGAGGAAGGTGAAGTCTCAATTGGCAAGCTCATATATATTTTGACGATAAGATGTGCCCAAGTTCATCTTTTCAACATTGCTTCTTTGTTCGCAGTTAATGTAGGGGATGCTCATGATGAACGATGTGTACATATGGTCCCTTTTCCCTGCAAACTGGGAAGTATTCTTGGGGGGTGGGGGAGAGATTGCAGAATGTCTTTTACTTCCAACATTTATATGCAAAATTACCATGCATGAAGATTATATGACAAAATGGAGGAAATGGAGTGTTATGTATTGGCGTATTGCTATTGTTATTCCATTGACTTGTTGAAACCATAGGAACTAATTAATCTGATTATATATATGTGCATCAAATTATCAAATGACAAAAAACATGTTCAATGTTCTGCATGAACACATTAAACACACAGTATGGAGCTCAATATCTGCACGTCAATTTCTCAGATTAACATTGGTCACATGAGAATCCTTGTCATGTCAGGCAAAGTTCAAATACATGAGTCGTCTTCTTCTCTTCGTCTAATCTAATGCGCCAACTTACTAACAATTGCATTAATTTCTTCTTTGAATCAATTTGATGAGCAAGCAATTGTACAATCATGCATTACGTAATTTCTTCCTCTTAATGACAAAGGAGAATGCCCATGAAGGATGCAGTCCCCATCTAATCCAATGGATGTTGATTTGGTCGGTTTGAAGCCCTCTGGAGGTTCAATATTCAATGCTAAAGATGAACAAGTTGCATATTACTAAATTAACGTGAATGTTTCATGAACATAAAGATAAAGATGATCACATGAATCTATAAAATCTAATGAAGGTCCCTCCCGATTTATGTATTATTATTTGCTTTACTCTATTGATTAAATTTTAATGCAACTAATTATATTCATGAAGTAGTTAATGAAAATAATAAATATAAAAAGTAAATAGTCCACCAAGTAAATGTACAAATTTAGTGGAACACTTGCCATTTCTGAAAAAACAGGAATGGGAAAAAATTTCTTTTGCAACTTTCCCTCTATACATACCAATGAACTATTCGTTTACAAAGCAATTCAGGTTTTATTTGTATAATACAGTCCTGAAACAGACCTACAGGATCCTAAGGCTCAAACACACACCAATAAGAATAAATCAAAAGGTTAATACTGTCCAGTGCTTTATATACATATTGAGCAAACAAAACTTAATATACAAAATATGAAAACGAGTTTAGGGGCTAGAGATTTTCTGTATCACTTGCTACGGTGAACGCCCTGCTTTTTAATTGGTATAAATCACCTTAATTAGTAGTGTGTTTTAAAAAATAATTTTATTAATTAATTAAATCTCCTCCAATTAAGTTAATTTACTCTAACAGGAAATTGATGCTCGGAGTTTGCTCTAGTACTTGCTACAATGAATCCCTCGCTCCGATTTTTGAAATATAGGCAATAAAGAGGAGAAAGAATATGGCATTATTAATTGAAAAAAAAGGCTGCCAAATGAATGAGACAAGCTCCGGGTGTTGGTAGGAGGAGCCATTAAGGCTCTCCTAGGGGAAGGCCAATGTGTCTCTATGGGACTACAGAGAAAGCCCAAAACCTCCCCAACTCCCTTGGGCCTTGGGTTTGTCTTGTTAGGGCGGATATGTACAAATGTAGCAGTCAAATACATAATAAGGCGTTTTAGGCCTATTTAATAGACAAATTTAAAAAAATAGAAATAATGACAAAAATAAGTGTTTGGTCAAAACTTATAAAAATTTAAAAATATTAGAAGTACTATTAATAGTTCTATAAGAATTGTTAGAAAAAAGGAGTTCTATTCATAGTGCTTTATTATTTTGCCTCTTTATTGCATACATATATATATATATATACATGAATTTTACTATGCGCTGCTAAGTAAGGCAGCGCATAGAGAGCGTGAAGAATGGTGGCCGTTGGATCGAAATCCAACGGTCCAATCCATTCTTTCCTGTTATTCTCCCTCCCCCTATTCTGCCCACGCCGCCGCCTGCCGATCCGCCGCCGCCCGCCCGCCACCGCCGCCCTGTCCGCCGCCGCGCCCCCGCCCGCAGCCCTGCCCCCTGCCTGTTCCCCGCCCCGTCCGCCGCCGCGTCCCCTCGCCCGCAGCCTTCCCCCTAGTTTCCCCTGCCCCCTCCGCCGCCTCGCCCCCGCCCACCCCCTGCCCGCAGCCGTCCCCCCACCGCCCCTGTTTCCCCTGCCCCCTCCGCCGCCTCGCCCCGCCCGCCCCCTGCCCGGTTCCCCGCCCCCTCGCCGCCTGTTTCGCCCCACCCCCGCCGCGGCCCCGCCCGCCCCTGCCCTGTTTTCGCCACCCTCCCCGGCCGCCCGTTTCGCCCCCACCCCCGCCGCCGCCCCGCCCGTCGACCAAGCTCCTCCCCGCCGTCTGCTGCACTGGCCACCTCCACGCCGGCGTCACCTGCTTCACCGCCGGCGGTGGCACGACAAAACACCGGGAAAGAAGGAGCGATGGCATTTTCGTAATAAAAATTTGACTCGCTCCTGACTCGAGTCAAATTTACGAAATAAATTTTAAAAATAAAATATAATAAAATAAAAACTTGACTTGCTCCTGACTCAAGTCAATTTTATAAAATAAAATTTTAAAATAAAATAATATAAAATAAAAATTTGATTCGCTCCCCGCTGACGCCGCTGCTTGCCGACCACCTCCCTGCCGCCACCCACACCCTGCCCCCGCCCCCACACCCGCTGCCCCTACCCCCCACCAGCCTAGGCCCCGCCTCTTGCCGCCCCCTGATCCCCTCTCGCCGCCCCCTGCCCCCGCCCGCCGTCTCCCCTGCCCCCCCTCGCGTCGTCTCCCCGATCTCGACTGAAGTCAAATTAAAAAATATTATTTTATATTTTTAATTTATTTCACAATAATTTTTAAATTTTTTTTAAAAAATACAAAACCATAAAATAAAATATTATAAAATAAAAACCTAACTCGATCCTGATCTCGACTGGAGTCAAATTAATATTATTGAATAATTTTTTAAAAAATAATTTCGTAATAAAAACTTAACTCGAGTCGGGATCAAGTCAATAATATGAAATAAATTTAAAAAATATAAAATAATTTTGTAATAAAAACCTGACTCGATCATGTGCGGGACCGAGTCAAGTTTTTATTACAAAATAACTTTATTACCGAATAAATTTTTATTACAAAATAAATTTAAAAAATAAAAATAATTCCGTAATAAATTATTTTAACTCGAGTCCGATTAAGTAAAATTTTTATTAACAAAATACTCTCCCCTATTTCTTCCTCATTTGTTTTGGCGCGCCATCCCCTGCCGGCGACCTTGCGGCCGGCAGCCCGCTGGCCAACAATGTCGTCGCCTGGGGCTGAATGGGCCTGGTGGGAAATGTGCGGCGCCGGTCTCGTGTGGGGGCATAGGAAGCGGCGGGGCAAAGGATCGAGTCAAGTTTTATTTTTTAAAATTTATTTTATTTTTTAAATTTATTTCGTAATATTGACTCTATCTCATGTGGGATCGAGTCAAGTTTTATTACAAAATTATTTTATTTTATTTTTTGATTTATTTCGTAATATTGACTCGAGTCAACTTTTTATTATAAATTTTTTTATTTTTTTAATTTATTTCGTAATATTAACTCAAGTCTACGAACGAGTAAAATTTTTATTACGATTTTACCCTCCCTTCCCCCTGCTCTCTCTTGGGGCAGAGGCTGGGGCGGCTACGAGCGAGGGTGGGATGGGCCTGCTGGGAAATGTGCGGCGCCGGTCTCGTGCGAGATAGAATCAAGTACAATCTCCGGGCGGGGCCCCTGTTTCTTCCTCATTTGTTTATTTCGTAATATTGACTCGATCTCGTACGAGATCGAATCAAGTATTTATTATAAAAAATTTATTTTTTTAATTTATTTTGTAATATTGGCTCGATCTCGTGCGAGATCAAATCAAGTATTTATTAAAAAAATTTTTATTTTTTAAATTTATTTCGTAATATTAACTCGAGTCAGGGACCGAGTAAAGTTTTTATTACGTTTTTACCCTCCCCTGTTCCCCCCGCTCTCTCTCGCCGCGCCACCCCACCGCCGGCGACCTCGCCGCCGGCCACCCGCGGGGGGGGGGAGGCGAGGGGCTGCGGCGGAGGCTGCGGCGGCCGACGGGGGCAAAGGCAGCGGCCAGCGGGGGCGGGGGCAGGGGAGGCCGGCTGGGGCAGGCGCAGCGGCGGGGCAGGGGCGGCCTGCGTGGCGGGGCGGCGGGGCGGGGCAGGGGCTGGGCGGGGGTCGGGGGCTGGGGGCGGGGCAGGGGCTGGGGCAGGCCAGGGGCTGGGCGGCGGGGCGGGCAGGGAGGCCGGTTGGGGCAGGCGCAGCGACAGGGCGGGGGCCGCGGGCGGCCGACGACGGCGGCGACAGACAGGCCGAAAGTGGCGAGGGAGGTTGATAGTGGGCGCCGTCGGATTATGATCCGACGGCCCACGTAGGCAGCGCATTTGATCCGACGGCCCACAATAGGCAGCGCAAATGCGCTGCCATATATAGGGCAGCGCACTGTAGCGCTGCCCTATATATATATATATATAAAGTCAGGCCAAGGATACTAAACCAAACTCCCGCATCAATTTCTATTAATAGTTCTCCCTTTACTTTTTATTCTTATTTCTGTTGTCCATATTTTTCCAATGACGTTACTCTCCCCCGTCTTCTTCAACAATATTCCATTTTCCCGTCCTTACCACTCCGATTTTCGACCATTATCGCTCCCAGCCCGCAACTACCAACCCCTCCCTCTTTTATTCTTCACCTTGCTCTCGTCTTGTTGGCTGCCCCCCTCTCCTCTTTTCCCTACCCTCTTCTCGCCCACCAACCCCAGCTCCGCTCTGTCCCATCCCATTTGCTGCCCAGTTCATTTACAACCTTCATCGAAAAATTTGATTGTATATTGTTTCTTATACTCTCAAATAGTGTGATGGGATTTTTCAAAATATTTATATTTACTAAACGTTATTTTATTAGCTATATTATTTTTATAATTTTAACAAAACAAAAATTATGGTAAAACTTTCAAAAGAATTATTGTAAACTTTTTATTGCAACCACTCATAAGAAGTTTATTTTTCAACTAGTCTAGCTGTTACAGCCGTGATTCATGGGCGTTGCCGGGAACTAGGGTTTGGGTGTTGTCCCTAGGTTTCCCGCGTCCATGAGGGGGTAGCGGTGGCTATCCGAGTGGTGGAAACAACATACCGAGGCTAACCCGTGTTGAGTTGCAGGTTACAAACCGAGGTGCACGAGGCTGCCGAGTGACCGAGCATGGCGATGGAGCATGGCGTCGAGTTACAGCAGTTGTGTCGGCACATGGGTCGGTATTTGGTGTATCGAGCATGTGGCCGAGTCCAGGTCGAGAAACCTCAAGTTGCTGTTGATCGGTGTTTGGGTCGGCAGATTGAGGTTGTGGTGCAACCGTGGACCGAGCAGGCTACTGAGCCGAGTGTGCAGCACAGAGTGCCGAGCAGCCGCCAGTACCGAGCAAAATAGCGGTACTGTGTTGGGAAACAGTACCGAGCACTGTAGCAGGCGAGCGCGCAGTCGTGCGCGCAGGTGTGCGCGCGAGTGAGCGATAGGCGCGCTGCTGCGCGGGCGCGAGCGCGCGGGTGCGCGGGCACGCAGTGGCGCGCGCGGACGTGCAGCGCGAGCGTGGCGCGCGCGGGTGTGCGCGCAGGCGCGCGCACGAGCGGGTTCTGGTGCGCGCGGCAGTGCATGGGCATGCACGAGCGGCAGGGCTGGTGCAGGGCGATGGTGGTGGACCTTTGCCAGCATGTGTTCGGTGGATTGCTGAGGAGGTTGGACCATGTCTGGACGTTGCTGGGGTCGAGCCGGTGGGCGAGACGGGATGACCAGCGGTGCAGCCAAGGGTTTGTGATGAAGCTTCATGGATGTTGTTGGGGGCGTATCTTGGTGGAAGATATGATCCAAGTCTGCAACTAACTTCTGAAGATAACCACAAGGCCATTGGGGTGAACCTGGACGTGGTGTGGTACTAGGTTGCTGGATACGGTGAGATTTTCAGATCTTTGTGGATAGAGATGTTGGATCCAGAGTTATCTGAAACAGAAGGGGCATGGTGCATATCTGCACGAGGGTTATGCTGGAAAAACAGATTGGTAGATCGGTGGATCGAGGCCAAATCAGAAGGGACAGACGTGGGAGTGGATCAAGAGAGGAATCGAGTCTGGAGAGGAGGAGAGTTCCTGAGATTCCAGGCATGTTCCCTTGTGAGGAAGAGCAACGGGGTGCTGCTTGTAAAACCCA